>CM017193.1:35547645-35552645 GCA_004837865.1 Musa balbisiana
TGAGACTGGGCGGTAGCACCGCCCCCTGTCAAGCGATGGCACCGCCTGGGCTAAGTCTCCGAGTGAGACTCGGCGGTAGTACCGCCCCTGTCACGTGGTGGTACCACCTGAGCTCGGTCTCCGAGCTCTGTCAGGTGGTAGTACCACCAATTTATGGCGGTAGTACCGCCCATTTATGGCGGTAGTATCGCCAGGACCCCGAAAACATGGGAAATGACATTTTTGAGCTCCAAATTCAAATCAGTTTGGGGCCTATATAAACCCCACCCTTTCATACATGAAAGGGCACCAAAACTTAGCATTTATTCTGAGATTTTGAGAGCTTAAAAGTGTTGTAAAAGGCTAGAAGTTTTTTTCCCTCTTTTCTTCGAAGTTTTGATCATTCAAGAGAGGAGTGAAAAATCTGTAAGTGTTGTCTCTTAAGCCCGTCAAAAGGAGTGAAACTGTAAAAGGGTGATTGACCTTCGCCTATTGAAGGAATGCCTCTAGTGGACATCGGTGACCTCATTGGAGGAGGAAGCCAAAAGTGGATGTAGGTCAAGATTGACCGAACCACTCTAAATCTCGGTTTGCATTTACATTTTGTTCTCTATCTTAACTGCAACTACTTACATAGATTTACTTTAACTGCACTTTGCTTGATCTTAAGTTAAAGCAATTTCCGAATCGACTTTCATACCGAAATCGTTCTTATCGTACGAGCATCGTTTTAAATCGTCGAAAGTTTTTCGCTGCACTAATTCACCCCCCCCCCCCTCTTAGTGCTCTTGATCCTAACAGGGGAGTGACCTAAGGCAATACCAAACGAAGACACCCTTAGAGCCGATGTGAAAATCAAACTCAATAGATAGCTGACTTGGGGAATGATGTGCATGAGGGCCATTATCAACTCAATGCAAACCGAGGAGTGGAGCAATTTTGGTTGAACTTGGTGAAGTGTCCAAACCGTATGAAAGAACTTGACATAGCAGGTGAAACATAAAGTGGAGGCATGAAACTTTCTTGAGATAGAGGTTAAGGACATGAACTTCTGGAGGGGCAAAAGAGGGATCATATTATTATATTGGTCCCTCATTATAATGGAATAGACTCATCTTGCAAGATGCCGAAGAGGAAGAGAGCTTTGAGGCATATGCATCTTACCTCAACGAAGCATTTGACGAAGGAACTAAGGCGACTCAATTTGCGGTGGCAAAATTAGGGTTGGAAGGACTTAGCATAGGGCAAGAGGATGTAGAGGCAGCTACTCTTGATAATATACCACAATACTGTCATTTGAGTTGTCGCGAAAGAATGGTGTACAATGAAGATTGTGCTAAAGGATAAAGGCTTAGGATCTAAACAATGGTAGACTAATTTCAATGAAATCAATGGATTTCAAAAACTACTAGGTGACAAACTGCCTTGGAGCTATGCTTCATCCGAGTGTGACTCGAGAATTAGTGAACAAAAGTCGATTACTAAAGGAGCAAACACAATCAAAGGTGGAGGAGGCCCTATGATGTATTGGCAAAGACCACACATTAAGAGATCGTAGCCCGAGGTCATCCCACAAAGATTAAAATATAATGGAGATATTATCAAGAGGAAACATGGTGCAACGAATCATAGTAGAACAATTCAAGGCAATGCAACACCTGTGGAGAAGTCCCACAAGGGACTTGATCATATGGAGGTACGATTAGGAGCTATTAGGAGCTCCACTTCAGTGAACAACATGATGGTAAGAAGGGCTATAGATTTAAGGAGTTAAAGTCATGGTACGTAGAAGTGAGTCTTTCATACATCCATCGAATTTTGCATCGGATGAAAGCCTTAGTCATTAACATATGAGGGTTATGTACTATCGAAGAAAAATTTTGAGTGCAAGTATAGTGGATTTCACAAGGGGGATTTGATCATACAAAGGTATGATTAGAGCAACTGGAGAGTTTGACTACCCTAGAGTCTATATTCGCTTAAGAGATCTCATTAAATCAGAGGACAAAGTCGAATAAATGAATGTTGCTACCAAGGAAATTAATGAGAACATAAATGACACGAGCCCTACAACACGATGACGGAGCCTATGCATAGGAGTTGTAGTTTGTCTTTTCATCGACCAAGGAAAACTACTCTGAGAACACAATGTTGAACCAAGTGGTCGAAAGGGGCGAAAAAGCAACAACAAGTCTAGAGGAACTTAGCTACCCAAAACCTAGTATTGGTTAGAATAGAGGTGGACTTAGGAGAGTGCCACAATGTCATATAGGCAGACCTACCAATCACGAAGAAAGGGACACAAATGTAAGGCAATGGATAGTAGTGTCATGGGCAAAGCAACGCCATGGTATAGTAGAGGCGGGACTTTAGGAGTCATCAATCTGTTGAAGGAGAGCACTATACACCGAAGGATTAGATGAAATGCTGGAAAAACCAATGACATATCGGACAACGTATGATTCGTGCTTTATCATAATTTGTCTATATCGAGTTAATTTAGGTCTAATTGAGTTGGTATGGGGGTGAAATAATACCAACTCAATTAGGGGCCAATTGGGCATATTGTTTGGCCTATTCAATAACCTGTAGCAGGGTCTAGAGGTGGTTACTACTTAGACACAGACTCCCAGATTATGTTAGGCCATGGTACTGCCCAGTGTCAGTACTATAGCCAATGGTACCACCCAGTAGAAGCGGTGGTATTGCTAGGACTCGGGAAACCCGGGATGAGACCTTTTTTAGCTCTATTTTTTAAGTCATTTGGGGTTTATAAATACCTAAACCCTTTCCTACTTAACAAAGAACGAAAAGCAGAATAAAACTTTGTGATTCTAAGGTTGCAATCCTCATTAAAAAGTTGAATTCTCTCCTCCATATACTTAGATGTTGTTCTAAGGGAGAGTGTAAGGTAATACTTGTAATAGAGGGGTGTAAAGGTTCTCTCCTGAACCTATTAAAAGGAGAAAGAGTTATAAGGGTAGTTGATCTTCACCTATTGAAAGAAAATCAGTAGTAAAAGTTGGTGGCCTCAAGTGAAGAGGAATCGAGAGTGGATGTAAGTTGGGACGATTGAACCACTATAAAATCTGGTTTGCATTTACTTTACATCTTTTATTTACATTATAAACTGATTTCTTATTCTCACTATGCTTATTACGCTTTCGTATGTTTTTAGTACGATTTTATTGCAAATTGATTTCTTTCTAGTACGATTTATTGAACGAAAATTTTTAATCGATATAACTTTTATTGAAAGCATTGAAGCAATCGAGGTTGAGAAGAGGAGTTTGTGTGTGTTGCCGAGGTTGAAGCGGCCGCACAAGAGCTTGCTACGTGTGCTGTTCGTCGCTGGCTTGGCAGTAGCTGCGATGGTGGTGGCAACCGGCGTTCGTAGCAGCAAGAGGACCGGCGACTGCTTCGTAGCAACAAGAGGATTGCCCTGTTTCGGTCACCCCGGGGGCAAGCAAGGGGGAGCGGCGGTTGGAAGGCGAGCGGCAGTCATCGCACGGTGGCTAGCAGCGATGGTGGGTCGGCTAGAAGGCGACGACACTCAAGGGGAAGATAAGTGGTGGTGGTGCGGCTGGAAACAAGGGCAGTAGAGGCGAGTTGCCCTGTTTCGATCGTCGCGAGGAGGGAGGCAACCGGCGGCTGTGACCCGGGGGGGGCACGATGGCAGAGCGGTTAGGGCAGCATCGATGACGGTGTCAGCGATGAAGGGGTGGTCCGCTGGTTGGGAAACGGCACCGGCGGTCCTTGTCGCTCAAGTGAGATGGGGAAGCGAGGAGAAGCGGTCATTGGCCGAGGGGGCAACGGCGATGGTGGTCGATCGGCAAGGAAACAGCGCCGACTATGGAGAAGGAGACGTTGGTGGCTGGGGGGCAGTAGCGGGGGCTGCTGGCCGGAGAGAAACGACGGCGGGTGGGCCGGCCGAAAGCAGGGGCGTGGCTGCGGTTTTTTTTTAGGAGGAAGATAACTGCAACACTGCAAAGTTATCAAGGAGGGTCGATCCCCTCGAAGTGGTCAAAGAGAGTCGATCCCCTCGAAGTGATCAAGGAGGATTGATCCCCTCGAAGCGATCAAGGAGGTCGATCCCCTCAAAGCGATCATTATCATTCCCTATAGCCTTATCATTTCATCTCCTTTTCTATAATTTCTTTCATTTCTTTTACGATAAGACTTTAGGATCTTATCAATTGATATCAAAGCTTACGATAAGACTTTAGGGTCTTATCAATTAACCACAATGCAACCCTATTTTTATCGGTCAAATCTAATTTTGGACCAAATGCCTATTTTTGACCTAATTTGGTCAAGCTCAACATTGACTAGCTTATTGGACTTCGACCAAGTTAGGTATCGGGCTCGATTCGAGTTGCTTAACTCTTCGCTGCTCAATTCTCATAGCCCAATCTAGATGCTCAATTAGATTAACCTAACTAAATTACCTTATTTTGGTCAATATGTTGTATTAGAAAAAGAAAAATAAGATGTACATAATTAAAGTTTGTACATAGTATAGTATGATTGAATATGGTAATTAAATTATTTTACTATGATAAAATTATTGGTTCACTATAAAATATATTAGAAAAGGTTAATATTATTGTAGAACAAAGGAGAATGTATGACATGAATAACACACAACCATTATATCTCAAATTATTAGTTAGGCTTAATATAGAATTGTTATATTTATTGGACATAAGGTAAACTTCTTGTACACATATAAAATACTTTTTAAATTTTAATAATCTAATTAGAAATTTTTATTTTAAAAATAAATATTGTTTTTTATTATGATTTTTAGCCTTTTATTTTATATCTTAATTAGTTAATGAGCCTAATAAAAGAATATTAGATTATGTGGTCCAATAACATAGGATGTGATTTATTAGTGGTTTAATTGAATTTTGATCAAAGTAATTGGTAAAAAAAAAAGAGAGTCCTAATCTTGGGAGTACCATGATGAAAGGACTATCTTATATTGTCTTTCGTTAGACTATCTACTCTCATTTATA